>CAJQZP010001290.1:0-44003 GCA_907164705.1 Parnassius apollo | reverse complement strand
CGGCTTACTGGTTTTTGCCAAAAACTTCGATGTAGCAGTGATTCCTAAGATTAAATTTAAAACAACTCCAAAATAAAGTTGAATTATACGGTAAAACAAAATTAAATTTCAAGTAAATTTGTATTCTATCTTACACGGGGTAGAGCCATGCTTCAGCTATAATATGGTTGTAGCACGAATAGATCGACTCAATATACTTACTAAATACTCTCATAAAATACTTACGTCATCATCATTATCCTCATAACAGCACTTTATAGGTTCACTACAGAAGATAGGCCTCCAAAAATGCCACAAAGCACGGTCTTGAGCCAACTGCACCCATCGTCTTCTTGTAAGTCTTACCAAGTGGTCACTCCATAGAGTCGGGGACCGCCCTACGGTAACGGTGAAGAAATGATTTTTTTAATGTGCGCCACGGTTAAAACGTCATAAATTTGCTTACCAAAAACTACAACATATTAACACGAGAACCACGGCAGCTCAAGGTCTAGATACGCTCCTTAAATTTCATAATACACTTTACACGGGCCTTCTGGGTTCGATCCCCGAAGAACCAATGAAATTACAATTTTTTTTAAGTCCTGATTTACCACGTTGTCAACGATGAAGAAAAAATACTAAAGAAACCTCTATGTATAAGAATAAAAATAAATCAAAGAACACACACCGCAGCAGCGAATCAGTGTAATTCTGAAACGAGGAGACGCCTGCTTCCAGCAACAGGACGTATGTAACGGCTGTAACTTTACAAAGAAATAAAAGTATGTATTATAGTCAATACATCACGGATTTCCCTACAATACATGCAATGTGCTGTTTTGGTTGCTAATGGCTACGTTATAGAGTCATATCGCGCGAATATTTGAAAGTTAATATGTCGTTGAATCCTTAAAGAAAGAAATATTCCACGATGATAAAACGCTATATTTAGATTGTAGATGTTTATTAAGATATAATTTGCAAACACTACAACAATCTAATGAAGCTTAATTTACTTACTTCACTTATCTCTTAAAGTCACCTGATTTATAAAGGACCAGAAAGAACTTGAACACGGTATATATTTACTCATTTGTATTTCCTTACTTTTACTATAGATTTAAGACGTGTTATTTTCCTGATAAATATATTAGAGTTATTGTCTCAAAAAATATTTTCCTAAATGTCTAAATGTTATTCTCGATGAGTTATTGCTTTAAAAATGATTGTATACGTGGTAGAGCCACGCTGCAGCTATATTGTGGTTGTAGCACGAATGGGTCGGCTCGACCGGGGAAGGACCACGCTCTCACAGAATACCCGCCTAAAATAGCAGCTTAATACTGCTGTATTTCGTATGGTACGTTTAGAGATCTGAAGACCGTTTTTTACTGGAAAGAGGCATTCATCTAAGTCCTCAGGGGTCACAACGCATCTGCGTTTTGATTCTTAATCGAGGATAAACCATCAGGTGGACTGTATGCTCGTTTGTCACCCTTATTCAATAAAAAAGAAAAAAAAACAATTTCCCACTATGTCCCACTTGACCTAATTACATTTCCGGAAAAAATACATTATTGATTAGTGAAGTGACATTTTGAGTACTGAAAAAACTAAAATGAAACGTTATTGGTAAATAAAGCTTTATTATATTAAAATATGAATGTATAAAAAACATTCCAGTAGCTTAAATAATAATCAAAATATGAACATTGCTACTTTATGTATATGTTTCAAAACGTGCAACTGGATACAGTCAGTGCCGAAAGAAAACCGCATAAAAATTTAAAAAGAGGCAGAGGAAAAATAATGGAACTTCGATACAGTACTCTCTCGCTAATCCGCCGCTCGATTATCCGACAAGCACTATAATCCGCCTTTTTTTGGACTGAACATTGGTCTTGATTAAACTCTGCAATCCACCGACACTGAAAGTGTTCGACTCAATAATCCGCCGTCTATCTCTCTCTATCTCTTTCATGCGTAAGACGAACAGAATTCTATACTCCGCCACACGATGCTAAGCAACCGCTATAAAGTCCTCCCGGACTAAAGAGTGTTAGCCGAACAACTCATCAGACGAAGAAGTCATGTTTCATGTTGTTAGCACTGTTAAATCTAAAAATGCCCTGAATAGCGTAGATATTTGTATTAAATGGGCCCAAGAAAAGAGAAAGTCATGCGATATGGTTGCAAATTTAAGTAAAATGCGGGACGAAGTTATCAAGAAGATATTTTGGTAAAAAAACAAGCAAAATTAAACCCATTTTCTTCCATATATGAGTAATTTCTTTAATAAAAGACATGTTTGTTGATTTCTTAATAACACTATATAAATAAATCATTATTTTTGTTTTGTTTTCAATCTGTTGTACCTGTACATTATAATTCACCTTTTTTGGTAATCTACCGATTGTTACTTGGTCGAGCCACGCTGAAGCTATATTAATCGGTTCAAACCGGGTGGCACCACGCTTTTACAGAATATCAACGTAAAATTGCAGCTTAATGCTGTGTTCGTATCATCATCATCATTACAGCCCTTCACAAGTCCACTGCTGAACATAGGCCTCCCCCAAGTAACGCCACAAAGCACGGTCCTGAGCCACCTGCATCCATCGACTTCCTGCATGTCTTACCAGGTCGTCACTACATCTAGTGGGGGGTCGCCCTACACTACGCCTACCGGTACGAGGCTGCCACTCGAGAACCTTTCTTCCCCATCGGTTATCGGTTCTTCGAGCTATATGGCCGGCCCATTGCTACTTCAGCTTACTAATCCTATGGGCTATGTCGGTCACTCTGGTTTTAGTGCGAATATCCTCATTTCTGAGTCTATCATGCAGAGAAACTCCGAGCATAGCCCTCTCCACAGCTCGCTGAGCGACCTTGAGCGTCCTCATACGGCCAGCAGTGAAGGACCACGTCTCTGATCCGTAAGTCATCACTGGCAACACGCACTGGTTGTACACTTTAGTTTTCAGAGATTGAGGTATACCTGACGAGAAGATGTGTCGTAATTTCCCGAACGCTGTCCAGCCGAGTTGAATCCGTCGATTGACCTCTCGGTCGAAGTTGGACTTACCTAGTCGGACTATTTGTCCCAGGTAAACGTACTCATCAACAACTTCGACCATAGTGCTCCCAACAACTACCGGCATATGTGTGACATGGACATTGAACATGGTCTTTGTTTTGTCCATGTTCATCTTAAGACCTATCCGTTGGGAGACACCATTGAGGTCATTGAGCATAGTGCTAAGGTCCTCCAGCGATTCTGCCATAAGGACTATATCGTCGGCAAATCGAAGGTGAGTGATGTACTCGCCATTGATGTTAATACCGTATCCTTTCCAGTCCAGTAGCTTAAAAACGTCTTCCAACGCAGCGGTGAAGAGTTTCGGGGATATAACGTCACCCTGTCTTACACCTCTTTGCAGTTGGATAGGTTTCGAAATCTGGTTCTGTACTCGGATAGCCATCGTTGCTCTATTGTACAAACACTTCAGCACTTCGATATACCGACAGTCAACTTGGCACCGCTGAAGGGACTGTAGCACCGCCCAAATTTCGACGGAATCAAAGGCTTTCTCATAGTCCACATACGCCAGGCAAAGTGGCAGATTGTACTTCTCGGTCTTCTGTACAATCTGCCGCAGGGTATGTATGTGGTCTATGGTACTGAAGCCTTTTCAGAAACCGGCTTATTCGGGAGGCTGGAAGTCGTCGAGTCTGCGTGCGAGACGATTCGTAATGACTCTCGAAAACAGCACGTAGACGCGGCTCAGAAGGGAAATCGGTCTGTAGTTCTTCAAAAGAGCGTTGTCGCCTTTCTTAAAGAACAAGACCACCGCACTTCTGCTCCACGCCTCTGGAGTAGTGCCACCATGGAGGACGGAATTGAAGAGCTTCTGTGTTTGTATGGTAAGTGTAAATAACCGGAAACGCTTTTTACTGGAATCGAGGCATTCCATCACATCAGGAGGACGGTGTGTTCTCATATGCCACGTTGTCTTCATCATTGTTCTATGAAAATATGTTTGTTAGAACTTTGATCAAAAGTAAGCGGTAATAGCTATTATCCAAATTTATAATTGCATAAATTAAAAAATTTCCATTTAGAGAAAATTAAGTTACGTACAAATAAAAACAAATATAGGGACTGGTATTTATATACATACATCTCAGACTTTGATGATTAATATTTCGAAAGCTGAGCGTAATTACTTAAAGTAGTATAAGGAGTACTTAATTATCTTACATGTCCTATCAAAGCGTGTTCTATTCTACATGGAAAGTATTTTTGGATTCCCTAATTACACATATGGAAAGTACGTACACAAATATGAGATGTGGCAAGACGAATAGCTACACCGTGCTGACTTCAAAGTAGCGACCCGGCCGTGTCTGTAGCTATACTAGCTAAATGCATTTTCACTGCGCGGAGTCATCAAATAGCCGAGTAATCACCTAGAGCTATAGTTTCAAAAGTTTCGAATTGAGGTTCTTTTAAATGGAAAAAAGGTGAAAGAGACTCCACAGGCAAAGGGAGCGCAAGGCTTGGACCATCTGGACGGCCACCTATGCTTTCACGGTCCGAAGAGCCTAATACCCCGTAAGTTTAAAGAATTTGAATTGAAAAAAATATTATATTGCAGAAAAGTCAAAACATCCATAATACATTATTATCTCTGCTACTACTAACTACATCCAGCAATACGTCCCAAATTTGTAGTTTAATTTAAAAAATTGGTATATTTGTGTATGCCATCCAGCGCGGAATATCCTTCCCCGTTTGCTTTACCCTAAGTTCACATGTCTCAAGTCTCATCGGTCGCCGAGTAAATTATATTTCCGCCGGTTAGGTACTAAGAAGTGCTTAGTAACCGGTCTCCTTGCTTTGCTCAATTAACAATTCATTGAAATTGTTTCTGGTGCTGTACTGCAATTCAACTAAAAAGTTCGTGTGGTTGGTGAAGCAGAATAGCATGTGGATGTCGTGACAGATAAAAATTTATTAGAATTAAACAACTCAGTTTACTCAGAGTAAGTGAAATACATTAGTTATTTAAAAACTAAAAATAAATTAGAAATGTTTGTTGACTATCTAATTTCAAAATCAACAACCTCAGTGATATTGCAGACAACAAGACAATTTGAGATTAAGTGCAAATCTGATTCTAAATTATGCTGACGAAGTCCCGGGCGTTAATCCGAATAAGAGAGAATGGCTCTCCAGCTTAGAAACTTATGTGAGAATAGAATCACAACAATAGTTTACACAAGTGAGTAAAGAATCGGTACCTATTAATATTCTCCAGGAGCTAATTAATTTCTTCAATTCCATTTGGCAAGAAGCAAATGTTTTTTGTTTGAACGAAAATAAAATCTTGTTATTTCAAAAAAGGTAATAACGCTCTTTTAAGGAATTGCAGCTGATTTTTCTTCTAAACTGAATCTATATGCTTTTACTAACATGAACAAACTTTTTGAAGCATTGGAACTTAAAAATGAGTTTGAATTTAACGCGATAAAATCGGTAAAATTAGTTTTATTAAATGTCAAATATTCGCGTAAATATGTGGTAGAGCTACGCTGCAACTATGTTATGGTTGCACCACGAATGGGTTGGCTCACCGGGGAAGGACCACACTCTCACAAAATACCAGCGTAAAATACTAATATAGTATGGGAGTAGTAGAGAATCGGAGACCCGTTTTATCTGCATTTTAATTAATCGAAGATAAATGTAGATGTATATGAGCCACAGTATCCACTTGCTCCTTTGTCACCCTTATTGTATAAAAAAATCTAATCGAAAATATTTATTCGTTGCCAAATTCATCTTGCCCACATCAAATTTAGTTCTTTTTCCACCATTGTCTATGGGTATCTTTTTCTTTAAATATTATCAAAGTCGTCCCGCAGACGACCCATCACATTTATACGTGGTAGAGCCATGCTGCAGTAATATTAGTAGTATAGTTTTAGCACGAATGGGTCGGCTCGACCGGAGAAGGACCACACTCTCCCAGAATACCAGCGTGAAATAGTAGCTTAATGCTGCTGCGTTTCGTATGGTGAGTGTAGAAAACCGGAGACCCTTTTTACTGGAAACAAGGCATCCCATCTTAGTCCTCACGGGTGACAACGCATCTACATTTTGATTTGTAATCGAGGATAGATGTATATAAGATCCACAGCAACCACTTACCATCAGGTGGACTGTGTGCTAGTTTGTCACCCTATCCTATAAAAATAATCAAACAACGCTGTCTCAAGCAGAGTCTTTAAGCGAGCATGATACACACAAATAAGGCGGTATACTAAACACCCTTGTTGTTTCCCATCGGCTGTATATGCATTGTTTTTGCGTTCATTGACCGTTTTCGTTCTTTGTCGATCATAATTTCAATTTCGTCTAGATCAAGAGTGTGTCGACAAGGGTTGCGTACCTCATTCTTAAAATCACTAAACAGTATTACGTGAAGGTCATAATATAGCAATAAATAAAACCGTCACATTTCAGAGTTTAATAAATCATATAATGTACTTAATAATTATATGTAAATCCAAAGCTATTAAACGAAACAGCGAAGACCTAAACAAGCAAAGTAAGGAAATCGAATTATTCATGAACATAAACAAGACTAAATTATTAACAAACTGCGAAAACAGTGAGATCAAAATTAACAATCGTCTTCTCGATTACGTAGAAGAGTATATTTATCCACTACAAATCATCTCAGACAAAGACCATATTATTAAAGAAATCGAAAAAATAATAACTAACAACAAAAAAACACTGGTCCCTAAAGGAGGCAATAAAATCAACTGTACTAAGCACAAAAATTAAACGGAATGTTTTTGATTCCTGCATTCTTTCCTGCCTCACCTACGGCTGTGAAACCTGATCTCTCACAAAAAATTTCAGGGATAGTCCTGAACATTGCCAAAGAGCTATGTTAAAGAGTATGATTGACGTTAAAAAACAGGAGATAAAAAACACACCTTTATACGATCAAAAACTAGAATATGACGTGTTTTGAGATATACGAGTAGACCAACTAAAGTGGTGATGGACGGTATATACAACGCGAAGTACTCAAGAAAAGTGGAGCAAGATTATTACTGACTGGTACCTTAGAGATAGTAAAAAAAAGGATGGCAAGAGAAAAGGTGAGGGGATGAAATAAAATTACCAACCGGTCTAAATTAGAGAAGGTTTGCTAGAGATAGAAAGCAATGGAATACGTTGGAGAGGCCTTTGCCAAGAAGCACACTGAACTGAGAAACATTTTATAAACGTCATAATAATTTAGACAAAGGCTCAAATAAAAATTGTTCAGGAAAATACGCTTACTGATTGATTAATTGATCTATTGATTGATTGATGGGAGGCCTATGTTCAGCTGTATACATTTGAAGGACTGTAATTAGTGATGATGAATGAATGAAAATAATTTATTACAGGACACGAAACATATAAATTAATGATAAAGTTATGACAGATGTTACATAAGGCGATTCTTCTTTAATATAATAAACGAATACAATTTTACTTCAACGTATATTTGATATTCACATGGTTGTGGTTTTAGAGCCAAGCGGACCTATATTTTAATACCATTCGAACCACGCAGGTTAGTCACATAAAATCAATTTTTGGGTAGGTTAATTAGTAAGTTCTCATTTAATTACTACCCTATAGCATTTTTTTATTTTATTCATTTAGTATAACAACAGCCGTACAATATTATATTTAATTTTTCAAAATTTGGCTAATAATAGTTATCCACTTACTATATTTGATAAGAACATGTTTAATAAAAACGTTTAAAACAAGCTATAATTGGCCCTCTCACTAAATATGCATTAAAATTATGAGATCAATCAATTGAACAAACCCGAAACAACGTTATAAGTACATACACATCATAATAATATCGAAAAATATAAAATTATTCACTTAGAAGTGTAAACCCGGGGTACAAATTAGAACATTCCTTTGTGCCCCGGGCTGGAGTATGCGTAAACGTCAGAGAGGACATCTACTTTTGATGCCTCAGCAGTCTTGAAGGTACGCACTTCTCCATCCTATGGCTGCGCGTAGACATCTACGACCATCCCCGCGCCTACGGGTCCCAGGTCCCATAACGATAATACCAAAACAGATATTGACCACGTCCAAATGGCTACAGATTCCATGCTACAGCAAATCCAATCCGCAGAGATCGTGATCCATGGCGATTTTAACGCCCACCACGCCGAATGGCTCGGTTCACGTTTAATCGATCACGAGGGGAGATCTGTTTATGTTTTTGCTTTGGCATATGGTATGACACAACTGGTTACTTCGCCTACGCGGAATCCAGATGTGGAAGATCATACACCTTCCCTGTTGGACCTTCTGCTGACCTCTCATCCGAACGGATATCAAGTTTCTTCTTGTCCGGATTATGGTGCCAGTCACTTTAACGTCGCGGTTGCATTCTGCAGGCTGCCACCATGTTTGGCATTATAGATCGGCAGATTGGGATATGATGCGCTCCTTTATTGCATCCTACTCATGGGGGCGGGTTTGTTTCTAGCTGAACGATCCTAGCGTTGTTGCTGATTCTGTCGCTGATGAGGTACCTCAGGGTATGGAACTTTTTATTCCGTCCTCTGTGGTGCCCTAGGAGGCAGATCCCAGCTATGGTTTCGCCGCTACTGCAAAATAGCATCACGCTATAAGTAGGAGTGCTACCGGGCCTGGGCTAACGCATCAACGTTTCGGGATGTAAACACTAGTACTCTAAAAATGAAGTATAATTCCGCTTCCAGGTCCTTCAAAAAAGTCATTGCCAAGGCAAGGTATGAGCACATCGGTAGAGTTGGCGAGAAGCTACTTCGCCTTCCTTCAAGAATCCGTGCATTCTGTTCTCCCGCCAAGGCTATCCAAGGGAACTTCTGAATTCTTCCAATCTCTTAGGCTCTCTCAGAGGAAAGCACCGCCGACCGGTGTGCGTGCTCCATTCCAGATGTGTAAACCACACAACGCTCGGTTCGCAAATGATTTGTGGTTTATCAAAATGTAATGGCGGGGATGATCTTGAACATGTTCCGACTGCAGACTTCCCGGAGCGTCGGTAGTTTGTTGATTACTTAAAAATTTGTTATATTTACATTTGCTGGCAATAGAGTGTCTACTATCTAGCACGGCATTTCCCTATCCATTTGCTTTTCGCTAAGTTCATGTTTCTCAAGTATCAACGGTTGCCGGGTGAATTAGATTGCCGCCGGTTACATAGAAGTGGTCACCTTGTTTTGCCCAATTTACAATTCATCGAAATTGTTTCTGATGCTATACTTTTCCAATTTACAATTCACTTTTCCTTTTACAATTCAACTAAAATGTTTGTATGGCTGATGAAGCAGAAAAGCATGTGCATGTCGTAACAAATAAAAATTTACTAGAATTAAACAACTCCTCTTACTCAGAGTGAGTGCAATACATTAGTTATTTAAAAACTTAAAAAAAATAGAAACGTTTGTTGACTATCTAAATTGAAGACTAACAGCGTCAGGCACATTATACATATAAACAAATAATAAAAAATATTTTTATTACCTCTTAACAAAGGTGTAATAGTTTTTTTTTTAGGATTACATTATTTATCTTGAAGACATTTGAAAAAATGGTATGTGTTATTACTTATCTATACGATTTTATGCACTAGCGTCTAAACTAGGCCGAGCCTGTATCTTAGACACTGGTCACTTCCAAAGGACACCATTATTTACAGTTATAAAAGTATACGGCATATTGTAATTCACTTAATCTATGTATTACGTTATAAATTCGCAAATACTAATTACCACCTTTTTGCGTTTACCGTCACACTAATTTAGTATGCGTATGAAAGGTTAGACTACTATTTATAGAAACTTTTTTAATTTCTTAATTTATAATGCAATAAATGATTATTATTATCAGTCAGAGAACTATTTTTTTTTTGGTGATAGGTTACAATGAAGTATTGCAAAGATATGTGATTTGACATTGTTTGTGAGAGACTTGTATTTATATACTAGACTAATCCCTGTGTAGGTCATCAGGCCTTCTCCCTAAGTCCTAACAGCTTGCACATACTTATATTTCCAAATATACTACAAGAAAAATACAAAACATTGAAGGCAACAAGACACTTTGAGTGAGATTAAGTGCGAATCCTACTGAACATTAACCTGATGAAGTCCCGGACGTTAATCGGAAACAGATTAGAATGGCTCCCTAGCTTAGAAACTTAAGCGAGAATAGAATTACAACAAAAGTTTCGCAAATGAGTGGGGAATCAGTACACATTAGTGTTCTCTAGGAACTATTTAATTTCTTCAGTTCCACTTGGCAAGAAGCAAATGTGGAACACAATATTTTGTTTTACAAAAAGACGATAAACTTCTTATGAAGAATTACAGCTGAGTTTGTTTCTAAATTGCATTTACGTCCTTTACTTCACGAAAAAAAGTATCAAAACCTTGGGAGTAAAAAAAAGTTAATGTTGTTTGAATTAAACGCTATAAAATCAGTAAAATTAGTTTTATTCAATGTCAAGTATCCATGTAAATATAAAAAGTCTAGTCTAGTCTCCAAAATACGCTAGTTTGACCTACAACTATTCCCAGTTTAACGTATATAGTATCTGGCAACGGGTCGGAAATCGTCCAAAGATTAAGACGTCAGAAAAAAATGTTTCATGTCACACCTATGTGGAGGGTTTTGTGAAACTGCACTCACAATTATTGATAAATATGTTCCCAACAAATATTGAAGGAAAATATTTTGTTTTTTAAATTTTATGTAACAAACAACTCGGCGCGTTACAGCTGCAGAATATAAATGGAAATATTGTTTTAATTTTGGAAGAATGAAATTCTTTAATTAAGAGTGTTAATTCATTATTAATTTAAGTCGAATGATGTACAACTTTCAAGTAAATTTCTCTGTGCGACAAGCCCGTCACATACTATAAATTAATTGTACCGTGTTTATAACCTTCGCACAAGTACAAGCAATAAGTTTACAAAGTTTTACTGCGATCTGATGAACGGTGTGGCAGGGCATAAAATAACAACAAACAAACATTATTTTTTATATCATAGACGTCATTGGTATCTCCATACATGAGAAATCACAAGAGTGACGAAGATATCTTTTTTGCAGAAGTGAGCGGCAAAGTCGGGTAGGGACGCCCTAGGCGAAAGTTTATCGACCAAATTGGCGATATATTGTAGGTATATGCATGTGCAGGAGGCGAAAGAGGTGTGTCAGGATCGTGCCAAATAGAAGTCAGTAGTCTCTGCCTACCCCTCTTGGTGATAGACGTGAGTGTTTATATTTATGTTACGAAAAATCATGCGAAATAGTATATATATATATATATTGTAAGTTAGGTACGTTGCCTTTATTTAATTTTTATGACTTTAATAAGAGCGTTATCATGTGAACAATTTAGATCGCACAGTGTTTTCAGTTTCTTTTTCACCGGATATACAGAAACTACTCCACTAGGGAAGTCCAACTTCAACCAAATGGCCAACCGTTGAAACGAACTCGACTGGGTAATACAATAAACCTAAAAATCTCAAAAGAAGTGTACTGCCAGTGCGAGTTGCTACCGATGACTTATGGAACCGAGACATCATGTTCCTTTACTTTAGATGCACCAGTAAGCTTAAAATCGTTCTGCAAGCTGTAGCCAGGGCTGTATTCAGAGTTACTTTGCGTAACAGAATCTGTATCGAAGATATCCGCAGCAGAACTAGTTACTGAAATCGTCCAATGTAAAGAACGCGCAATGGGCCGGCCATAGCTCATGAAACCGGCAACCTATGGATAAAAGTTCTCGAGTGGCAGCCTCTTGGTAAGCGGACCGAGGTAACCTTCGACTAAGTGGAGATGGACGACCAGCAAAGACATGCATGATGTTGATGTAGGTACTTAGGTGGCTCAAGACCGTGACAGTCGTTGAGGGTAGTATACGCTCAGCTATGGGCTTGTGATGCGATATAATGGAAACCCAAATGCCATTAATCGAATATATTTATTCATTACCAAATTCATCTTACATCCACATTAAATTTAGGTCTTTCTCCGCCATTGTCCAAAGGTAACTTTTTGTCATTTCTTTTAGATATAAATTCCATAGCACGCTATAATATGCTGAATGGAAAACGATAACAGACCTAAGGTTAACTGAAATATTTTCTATGACGTAATTAAAAAAGGACAGTTCAAAATTTCTGGCTTATCAGTGCGTAGCAGAGTTGCTCCCACTAGCAGCACCCGTATTCTACATCATTTTCTCGCAGATGTAAAAAATCCTACAGATGTATATGTTTGTCTCTTTTAAGTGTCACTTTTTCGTTTCATCGAGCATGAAATCACAATAATTTTAAATAAGTCTTCACCTCAAAAGTAAAGTAACAGCCTTTATATATTCCTCTACGACAGGTCTCCTTTGAGTTGTGATATTTTATAGCTTGTGCTCGAGTAGTTAGGTTGTACCAGTTCTGGTGCACGACGTTCGTCGATTCACAATCCTAAAAAAAAAAAAAAAGTTTTGGCATGCTCTGATCACGAATCTGCGGTCCATTTTTGCGTAGGATGCACGGTTCCGGAGATGAGCAGATCAATTAACTCTTATCTAATTGATATCCGCTACGAGCCTCAACCGTCATTAGCGCTCCATTGTCCTTATCTACTTATCTATTGTTGATTGACTACCGTCATTATCTATTATTCGTCAGCGTGTGGGTCGGCTTATGCTATTGTATTATACTCCTTTGTTCCTATCTACAACACTAATCTGAATCATCAATAAAACACATTACCTAATTTTGTTAAAATTTTTATTTATAAAATACAAAATCTTATTACTTATTATCTATAAAATAGGAGCGAAACATCTCATCCACTAAAATATCGTTGTACAATGTGTTCTCTGTAAATATACTCGTAAAACTATGCATTGAACATCCCTGAAACTTATATAGCAAATACATTAAGCAATATTCGCCACAAACTGAAGTCCACTCATTCTGAATCCTATCAACATTCCAGTTCCATCTTTTACAATTTCTTTTAAAAAACTCTAGATGATATCGTACAGGTGCCCGTCCGAATGAATCAAAATATTGACCGACGTCATTCGTATCGATATATAAAGCTACCCAATGTGACCCTGGTTTATCATCTGTATCCAAATTGCATATTATATACGTTGGTACGTGGGTGTACATGGGTAGTTTATTGGCAGCATAAACATTATTTTCTAGAGTGGGGTGAATCTTTTTCGGATGTTGTTGTACATCTAGTGTATCCATAATATTACTGCTATTAGTAGATTATTACAGTACCAATCTACTCAATGACTAATATAGGAATGATCAATTATAGTGATATCTAAATATTAAATTGCTTTCTTTGTGTTATACAAAACGTATTTGAGTCACCAATACACTGAACAAGACACGACAGGAAGGACGTAGGAATGTAGAGATAAGCAACAGAATGTAAGGTAAGCTTGTTGACGCATAAAGATACTATCAATTCTACTGCAGAAATTCTTTAGATTAGAATTATTACTCACTGGTACTATATAAGACCAAGCAACTGCAGTCATAGAGTTAGTGTATGGTCGTTTGACCGCAGTGGATCTATCAATACTACGTTTGTGTTACTTCAATCAACAATAGATAAGTAGATAAGGAGAATGGAGCGCTAATGACGGTTGAGGCTCGCAGCGGATATCAATTAGATAAGAGTTAATTGATCTGCACATCTCCGGAACCGTGCATCCTACGCAAAAATGGACCGCAGATTCGTGATCAGAGCATGCTAAAACTTTTTTTTTATATAATTTCAGTTTAATTACAAAAGGTAGCAATTTTTTTGATTTACTTACGATATTTAACGTAATTGCTTGGCTGGGGATAAATCAGTAATTAATTGAATTTAAGAAATACTTTTATGATGGTAGGGATCATGTTTTTCGTATTTATATAAATTAATGATATTGTATAACCTCTCAACCCCCTAGCGTTCTCATGAGACCGCGGCCATATTCCATCAAATTCCTAGCGCTCTCATGAGATCGCACCTACACACAGCACTTTAACCCATCATTTTTTTATTGCACTAGAGGGTAGAGTATTTCATATTGAATATATAGTGCCAAACTTCTTCATAGAAAAGTAGTCTCTATATATATAAGTTTTAGTAGTTTTAAGTGCTGTGGGTGGATGCGGATGCGGACTGCATGGGATTTTTATGGCGTTTGAAGGGATAATAATCTTTTTTCGTATAACTTCGCCGTGCAGTGTCGGCGTAAAATAATTCATCACCTAAAGGTGTCGTAAGAGGTGACAAGGAAAGCTGATATAGAGCAGCATACTGCGCCTGGCAACCCTGTCAAGTGTTACGGATATGGCAATTAATATCCCCCTCATAATGTATATATAGATTTCTATTAGGCTTATATTCATCTGTGGACACTTAATGGACTGTAATGAACGATGATGAATGAATGAAAATAACTTATGAGATATGTAACATATTATAACTTAGTGATAATGTTATGACAGATGTTACATAAGCATATTCTCCTTTAACGGAATAAACCAATACAATTTTATTTCTTTTTTTTATGTATCGGACAAACGAGCACACAGTCCACCTTATGGTAAGTGGTGGCTGTGACCCATAGACACCTACATGTATCCTCGATTACGAATCAAAATGCACATGCGTTGTCACCCGTGACGACTAAGATGGAATGCTTCATTTTCAGTAAAAAGGGTCTCCGGTTCTCTACACTCACCATACGAAACACAGCAGCATTAAGCTACTATTTTACGCAGGTATTCTGTGAGATCGTGGTCCTTCCCCGGTCTAGCAGCCCATATGTGCATAGCTCTACCACGTATTTCAGTAATTAATTGACAATATTTAATTTCAACAACAATAATTAATACAAACAATAATTAATTACAACAGGTATTTGATATCCACACGGCCGTAATTTTAGAACCAAGCACGAAGGTCAGTTACATCAAATAATTTTTTGATTACACTCCGCTGTCTTTATATTACTACCGTGTTGTTTATTAACAATAATTAATTTGTGGCTGATACGAGAAGTGTACAGCGTAAATGAACATCAAAGGAAAATATGACTTTATAACTGATGTCAGGGTCATAAAAAAAGTAAAGTAAAGTTACAGCCTATATACGTCCAGCTGCTGGGCTCAGGCCTCCCCTCATTTCTGAGAGGGTTTAGGGCAAGGAAGTCTCCGCCGCGCTGCCCAAATGCGTGTTGACGAACTTCACATGTCTTCGAAATATTTTTTTTTCTTATTCCTCAGACATACAGGTTTCCTCACGATGTTTTCCTTCACCGCCGAGCACGTGGTAAGTCAGCACTTAAAATTGCAATTAATAATTTCATTGGTACCGGCGGGGATCGAACCCGGGTTACTCGCGTTCTGTTATATTTACAGCGAGCGTTAACCACTGAGCTACCACGACTAATAACTCATAAATAATAAGATGAGCTAACGTACAAACAAAACAGACAAGAGAGCGAATAGAACTACTAAAATTCTAATTGTGGTCTTGTTCTTGTTCTTAATGACGGAGTTACCACAAGGAATTTTAAGCGGCTTACCGTATCGATGCTTTTTCAAAGGGTGCTGCGAGGAGTTTGGAGAAGATGAATGAATGGAGTAACAAACTTCATACTATATTGCTTCACCTCAAGATAGTTTCGGATGACGTGCATTAATATCCAGACGAGTAATGATCGAAACGATTAAAACGAGAAAAGCCATCTACCTGATAAATGTGGAAAATATTGCAATTTCTAACTTATTTCTATGAACTGTATGAAAATATTTTTATAGCTTTTATCGCATAATATATCTTCTGTTTGTATTGCAATATTTTTTAAGTGCTTTGCAGCGTTCGTGTCACGAGGGAAAAAAATGTTTTATTCAATTTTTTTTTGTTGTATAATTGCCACGGTTATAAATAAATAAACAAATAGAGTAAGCAGCACTTTAGAAATACTTACAGAAAGGCCGCCATCGGATTTTCTGGAAACGAATGACCCTCAGAAGCGTCTTAACATAAAACCTCTTTCATGCGTAATTACTTCCTAATGAGTCTACGTCGTATTATCCCGTATTACGTTGCAATTTTACTTGTCCAAATATTACATATATAATTACATTATATAATAATAGTCTCAAACTCAAAGTAAGCAATAAAATAAATAAGAACAAACATGGAACTGGTTTTCTTTGCCATTTATTAACAGTTTTTAATTACATCAATAACAGATTTTTTGGCCGGACCAGGAATGTGAACCCGTCATCTCATGTTCGGTAGCGGAATTACGTCCATTAACCAATGAGGCAATCATTATAAAGTTTAATATGAGAACTAGTAATAGTTTATTGCAAAAAAATATAAAACTGAAATTCTTTATTTTATATAATATACGTAGTATTAAAACTACCTAATACAGTTTTATTTTTTATGAAAGTAGAGGTATGAATAATAAGCACGCAGATAAAGAAATAAATATTTTTTATTTGTATAGTTGTAGTCTAAGATTAAACTACTGGATAGGCTGATTTTCTGGAAATGTCCAATAACATGAGTTGTGACGATTTTTCTACGAATCTATCAAATATTGTCGCCTCAAAAAAATTTTTAATATGAACAGTGAAGAAATAAATGCTATTAAATTTATTACCTAGGTATGAAATTGTTTTAATATAAACTGATTTTTATCTTATAACCGATTTTATTAATACAGTCCCTTTAATCACAAGTCTAATTAGATTACTAAATTAGAAGAATCTCAGAAGCGAACAGAAGTTCGGGGATTGCATATTTTAATATTTCGACTTGTAATGTGTTCATGCAGAAGCGTGTTACCATCAAGAGGGCTATTAGTTCGTTCGTTACTTCAATTTTTTTAATCATTTTTATAATCAGTTGTTGTATAATATCATGAATAAATTTTATCTTAATTTTAAGTTAAATTTATTTTAAGAAAATTCTTCAGGACATAGTCCGTTTTTTTTGTGAAAACTACTAAAATTATATTTTTCCGTACACAGAGGTTGTTTTCAAAAATAAAAGACGGAAGTATCTAAGTATTAGCTTTTACTATTATTTATTCTGTGGTCTCCATGAAAGGTCGCGTACAGATTCCCAGGCCAAAGTAGGTAATATATTGCCCGTATCTCTTGGTTGTGCAAAAAGCATTGTTTTCAATCCAGCTGTAATACACTATAGGAAACAATATAGTGGAAGTAAGTAAAGTAGACAAAATTAGCTGTTGTTTCATCAAACATCAAAGGTAGTTTAATCAATACACACTTTATAATATCTCCCCACTCAAGCTTTGAATCAATGTAAATTGAAGGAAATACGGTTGAACTTTCAAACTTTAATATTTTGTAAATTAAACGGCAATTAGAGAGAACGTTATTAATACAGGGAATTGGCGATATCAGTACATTGTAAATTGTTTAAATCGCCACAAAAAATATAAATGAAAAAGTTTTTTTTATTATTTCCGAGTTTAAAACAAAACCAAAATTCAGATTCAAAACTCTTTATTGAGTATCTTAAACTTAAATTTACTATGCTAGGGTCTCCTTTAAAGTGTACTATACGTGTGTTAGTAGTACTACGCTCTTGCTTAAATATTTCAGATACTTATAAGATCGCATGCATAAAGTGCATGAGCGTGTGCGTGTGCATGTGCGTGTGCGTTTGCATGTGCGTGTGTGTTACGGCTTGAATGTTTCGCAATGTGTTTCGTGGGTGGTTTTGGGAACCAGAGAACAACCAGACCAAGGGCTGGCTAACCCGATGATCCCAACCGGGAAGTAAACGAAAATAGCTTTAGAACTGGGTAGATAAGGTAAGGATACTCACAAGACTGGAGCACTCATCGTGGTTATGGTGAAGTCTGTATATTTAGGCTGAAGTTCTCGTGTATACACAGATACCACACTGCACTTCGAATGTATATGGACACGAGCAATTGCACGATAGTCTTACAACTTATTTATTGGTTATTTTTAAACAAGCGGTAACGAACACGTTTTATGCGTGCGCGGCCATCTTGCTTCTTTTTTTCTCGGCGATAGGTGGCGCACCATTCTGAGCAGTGCGTATACGGGGGAGGCGGGAGGATAGGAAACACTTAGGAAAAGGATGTTATATCGGGACTGTTCCGAAGCCACAACATTCCCTCCCACCTGAAATCACCTAGGGATTTCACAAGACAACCATCGACCCGGCAGCTCTCCAGGTCCCCAGTTGCTCATAGAATATAAATTAATATAAACTAAATAGATATCTGAGCTAAGTTGTGCATTGATAACCTTAACTAAACTACAAAAGAAAATCAAACTTAGTTAATTTAATTTTAAAATTAGAACTTACAATCTAGCTTAATAAAACAATAAAAATAAGATTCAATCAAGAGGAAGAGGGCAGACTTTGACTACTGGTCTTGTAAGTAGGCCTCTTTTGGTCTTTAAGGTCACAACCCGGATAATATTGTCCTTTCCGGGGTGGATTTGGACTACTCGACCTAGGCGCCATTCGTTAGGTGGTAGATTAGGTTCAATGATTGAAACGAGTTGATCAATATTAGGATGTTTGTGATCATCCTTAAACCACTTAACCTTTTGTTGAAGCGTATGTAAATAATCACTTTGCCAAATACGCCAAAAACTTTGAGAAAGCTTTTGAAGTAACTGCCAGCGTGTTCTAGGATTCATATCTTCAACGGACGGTTCTGGTAGAGCTACTAAAGGACGTCCTATAATAAAATGACCGGCCGTGAGAACATCAACTTCGCCAGGATCAGACGATAACTGACAAATTGGTCTTGAGTTCAGCATCGCTTCAACTTTAGTTAAAACTGTAGTTAGTTCTTCAAACGTCAGGACTTGTGAGCCTATGACCCTCTTGAGATAATATTTAGTAGATTTTATACCACTTTCAAAAATGCTTCCAAAGTGAGGTGCTGAAGGTGCATTTAATTTCCACGAGATTCCACAAGACGTTAATTGATCAGAAATATCCTGTTTTTTATCTATCAATAATTTAACCATTTCCTCAAGATATCGTTTAGCGCCTACAAAGTTAGTGCCACAATCTGTCACAATATGTTGACATATTCCACGTCGAGACACGAATCTGTCTAGGGCGGCTAGAAACGCTTCTGTAGACAGTTCAGATACGAGTTCTAAATGAACTGCTTTTACAGATAAACAAATGAACAAGCATATGTAAGCCTTACTGACCCGTGCGTTACGTCGTCTGTTTTCTTTTATAAGAAAAGGACCGCCAAAATCAATCCCTACCTGTTGAAAACAGTAACCTTGTTGAGATCTACAAGGTGGCAGGTTGCCCATAGACGGCTGATAGGGTATAGGTTTAACCCGAAAGCACACACTTTGTTAAAACAGAACGAATAAGATTTCGAATTCCTAAAATCCAGAACTTGCGAACAATTAGTGATTGTAACGTGCGAGGTCCACAGTGCAAATACCGTTTATGATAATAGCTAATAATTAATTGAGATAAAATAGATTGTTTCGGTAACAAATATGGATGTTTTGTGTGGTCAGGTAAGTTGAAATTGGTAAGTCGTCCACCCACTCGCATGAGTCCTAGGTTATCAATAAACGGAGACAACTTTTGTAAGTATTTAGGTAGAGGCTTCTGCGATTTTAATTTAGACATCTCTTGATTGAAGCTGCCCCGTTGGACATATTTAATAAGGCTAAGTAGAGAGCACTTTACCTCATTCGTAGTCAAGTGACCTTTCTCGCGTTGGCTTGGTTCTTTGTGCGAAATAGAAATGAAGCGAAAGACCCATGCCAATATTCGCTGTAGTCGCGATAAGGATGAATACCGATTTAATAACACCTTCATAATGTCTTTATCAGATTCCCGAGATTGAGCAATCAGAGTGCGTGTTCTCAACTCTGGCAACTCATCCTGGGGCTTACACCGAATTTGAGCTGGCCAGTGATCTGGACTACTAAGCATCCAATCTGGTCCTGACCACCATCGCTTACAATTGACCAATTCTGCACACGAGAGACCTCGGCTAGGAAAGTCAGCAGGATTGTCCTGAGTCGAGACATGCCTCCAGGTAGAAGGTTCAACTGCGTCAGTTATTTTAACTACTCGATGCGCAACAAAAGGTTTCAATTTGTATGGCTCTGTATTGATCCAAGCTAATACAGTTGAGCTATCAGTGTAGGCAACAATATGAGATATATTTATTTTCGAAATAAGTAAAGTTTGCATGTGTTTGAGAGTACGTGATAACAAGAGCGCACCGCACAACTCCAAACGATTAACTGTTAGAGGCTTAATCGGAGCCACTTTAGATTTAGAAATCAAAAGAGAAACTTGTTTTTGATCATCGATACTTGATCGGAGATAGACACAGCACCCATATGCTTTGGTTGATCCATCGCAAAACCCAATCAGCTGGTGTGTAGCTGTTAAATCAATCACGGTTTTACGAGGGATTTTTATCGATTTTATATTAGACAAGTCAGACACAAATGAAACCCAATCGTCACACAGATTGGCGGGAATGATTTCATCCCAAGACAATCCAATACGCCATAAGTTTTGAAGAAGTAGTTTGGCTAAAAGAATAAAAGGTGAAAGCCAACCCAACGGATCATAAATACGAGCAACGTGGGACAGGATTGAACGTTTCGTAAACTCCACATTCACAGGAGAGACGGAGTAAGTGAAATAGTCTTCCGCAGGATCCCATTGAACTCCTAAAACCTTAAGCGTCATTGAACTATCATCAGAAAATGTCTTCGGACACTGACAATGTTCCATGGGTAACGATCGAAGAAATAAAGGGCTGTTACTGCTCCACTTACGCAAATCTAGCTGAGCACAATTAAGAAGATTGATTAAATCTTCTTTAAGCTGAGAGGCTACTTCGACTGAGGAATCAACTGTAGTAATATCGTCCATGTAAGTATGATGCCGAAGAGCTTCAGCTGCATGAGGAAACTGATCACCGTGATCTGCAGCTAACTGATGTAATGTTCGTATCGCTAAGTACGGCGAGCTTTTGACTCCGTATGTGACCGTACGAAGTTCAAATTCTTGAACAGGCAATGAATGTGATTCACGTCATAGTACGTGTTGCCACACTCGATCTTCAGGCCTTATCAAGATTTGCCTGTACATCTTAGATATGTCACATCTAAAAACTATATTATGGACCCGAAATCCAGTAATAATGTCAACCAAATCAGCCTGTAACTTCGGTCCAGTGTAAACAATATCATTTAAAGATAGTCCATTAGTCGTCTTGTGACTCGCATTGAATACAACGCGAAGTTTGGTCGTTATGCTTTCTGGACGAATCACACAATGGTGAGGAATGAAATATCTACCAGGGGTAATATACTTTCCCACTGGTTGCATATGATTAAGCTGCTCATAATCACGCATAAAATCGTTATAAAGTGATTTAAGATCTGGTTGTCGGCAAAGTTTTTTCTCAAGATTTATAAACTGCGACAAAGAACTATTATATGAGCCTCCCATATAGACAGACGACTGCGTCAATAAGATAGGGACTACATATCGACCGTCCGATTCCCTATAAGTTTGAGTGGAATACAGGCGTTCGACCTCCTCATCTTCTGGAGCAGGTATATGTTGATGAGGCGGTTCCTCGACTTCCCAAAATCGTTTCATCATCTTCTCCAATGAATTGGTTGAAGTAATTAACGAAGTGCCAACCGATTTTACCGGACTCTCCACATTTAAGGGTCCTGAGAGAACCCTACCAAAGACGCTATGTAAAGCAGCAGGATAGCCGGGCTCTGGTTGAATGACACGGCCGTCATAGATGTGATGAAATACTTCAGCATCTAGCAATAAATCAACATCAGACGGTTTGTCAAAGTCACGGTCCGCTAATACTAAGTGTTTATAACAGTCTCGAACCGCTAGAGGAATATCAGTGGTTGGCATTTTAGAAGTAATGCTATCGATGACTATAGGATTAATATCAAATTGTGGGTCATTCGAATCACACGGGCGTATAGAGCATTGAGTCACTCCCTTGACTTGACACACAGACTTTTGTCCAAGTCCAGCCACAGTTGTGGTGCATCGACGTAATTGAAAACCAAGTCTCTTTGCGCATTTCATGGTGATGAAGCAGGCCTGAGCGCCGCTATCGATGAGCGCTCTAACTTGATGGAACGTGCCACTAGAGTCCTGCACACGCACCATGCACGTCCCGAGCAACACCACGCACGGGCCACGAGCCTCTCCCACGAACGCACTCGTGTTAGTGTGGGCACTACTCGAACCGGTGGTCACCGCGGTCGGTGATCGAACTTGGTTGTCGATGTGTACCAGAGTGTGATGATTACCACTACAGATAAAACATCTCATTTTTTGAGACGCATTTATCAAGAGAATGTTTTCGTAAACAGATTAACTGTTAACGAAAACATTCTCTTGATAAATTATTTTGTTTGACAATATTTATTCTAGCACTGGTGTCCAAAGATTGAAAAGTGGGGCACTTATAGATACTGTGTGCTGCGCCACAATAATAGCACTCTAGTGAAGCCAGCTGCTTCGAACTAGTAGGCTTAGACTGAGTAGTGAGCACGGAACGTTTCAGGTTCGGTGCCCGCGGTGAAACATTCTTGATCTGTTTACCGCCTAAAAATTGAGAAGATCGCGCCCTAATGTCAACATTAGCATTTATTTCTAAAAATTTTACATAGTTTTGAAGAAACTGCATAAGACTTTGAAAAGAAGGAATTTCCGATTTATTTTCAGATTCGAAGCGGTGGCGCGTATCGGAGTCCAGTGCGCGAAACGCTGCGTTAAATAAAATAAAATCGCCTAAGTCATCTAGCTCTTAGGCCTTAAGGGCATTGACTGATTACAAAGAATATTAGTATATGTTTGTAAATCATTGAAATTAGGAGTTTTTAAATAAGGATAGTTATTTATTTGATCTAAATACGCCACTGCTAAAATGCGCTTATTTTGATAACGCTTAATAAGTTCATTGAATACAAGCTCATAATTATCGGAAGTTAATTTTACCTTCTTTGCGATCCCTAAAGCGGATCCCGATAAACAAGAAATGAGATAGTGAAATTTAGCAATATTCGCGATTGATTTATTATTATGAATTAACGTTACGAAAGTGTCGTAAAATGTTTGCCAATTCTCAATTTTTCCGTCGAACTTCAGAAGCTCAATTTGTGGCAGTCTAGCTTGTACCTTTTCCGCGTCAGGCGTAAAGGTGTAGTTAACGTCAGCGGACGTTGGGCTGCTGCCTCGTTTGCGCTCCGGTAGGGACATCTCCGCGGCAAAACTTAGAACTTCATAGTACATATCATCAAATGCAGACAACGCTTGCATATCTATTTTTTCTTTAGGAAACAGTGCCAGTTTTAACGAATTAATTTTTTCCGTAAGCGACACATATTCATTACGAATGTTCTCAATTTTAAGAAATCTAGATTTAAATTGGCTAACTTTAGAAGAACTGGAGTCTTCCCGTATTTGAGTGGATAAATCGAAAAGAGTTTGAATAGAACGAAAAACATACTCTCGCTGTGACGTATAAAGTTTAAGTTTCATTTCTTCTTGCGACATGATTATAAAATAACAGCGAAAAATTAAATATGAATGTTAAGTATAATTATTAACGACAGATATTTAAAACAATATTTAAATTTCTCCAAACTAAATTAACATTCAAATACTGAATTTAATGTTAACGTTTTTTTAACCATTTGAATTAGATAACAATTAACAAACGACCCAACATTCATAGATATACATACAAGTATTTATACTTAAGTGCTATTATTCTAAGACCAAATTAATCATTTCCATAAACTGATTTAGTAATTTTTTCCAACAATAATTATAAAATACCCTCAAATTATAATAATTTTCAAAGCGTAAGATTATCAATGCACATTCGAAATAAACTTAGCAATTATAACGCAACCAAATAAGATAAGTCTGCAAAGTCTGAGCAATACGAAACACTACACGAGCATTCAAGTCTAGCAGGATTATAATTGAAATGAATTAGTTACTTTCAATTATAAGAAAAATAGATTAAATATCAAAGTTTTCCTTAGAAATTGAACTTGATATTATCTTTATGAGGAGCGGACTGTATAAAAATAGAAATGCATAGGTACCCGGATCGTATGGACCAGAAATTATGTTACGGCTTGAATGTTTCGCAATGTGTTTCGTGGGTGGTTTTGGGAACCAGAGAACAACCAGACCAAGGGCTGGCTAACCCGATGATCCCAACCGGGAAGTAAACGAAAATAGCTTTAGAACTGGGTAGATAAGGTAAGGATACTCACAAGACTGGAGCACTCATCGTGGTTATGGTGAAGTCTGTATATTTAGGCTGAAGTTCTCGTGTATACACAGATACCACACTGCACTTCGAATGTATATGGACACGAGCAATTGCACGATAGTCTTACAACTTATTTATTGGTTATTTTTAAACAAACGGTAACGAACACGTTTTATGCGTGCGCGGCCATCTTGCTTCTTTTTTTCTCGACGATAGGTGGCGCACCATTCTGAGCAGTGCGTATACGGGGGGAGGCGGGAGGATAGGAAACACTTAGGAAAAGGATGTTATATCGGGACTGTTCCGAAGCCACAACGTAATGCGTGTGCGCGTACTTAAGCGCGAGTGCGTGTCTTTATGCCACAAATACTAGAACATACACATTGTAGTATTTGCATACAGGCATATAAGTGTATATATAGATAGCTAATACACTAATACATACAAGCATTATCATATGGAGTATATGTATGTGTATATGACCCGTATAGTGGCGGGAAAGAATACCCACTACCCCATATCTTCCCGTGGGTGCAGTAAGAGGCGACAGAGGGAAACGCACAAGATGGGCAGCAGCACTTTTCTGATAACAGCAAAAAGAAAAAAAAAACTGAGTTTGCCAACCCGCTAGCTGAGCGTGGTAACTATGACAATATACCCCCCCCCCCATAAGGAATGACACAAATAAATGGCCCCCAGTCCCCGGCAACCACGCTATTCGGCTGCAACCTAAGACGACTCGACCTGCAATATATAACGCGCGCACCCTGCGGACAGACGAGCGGATCCTGGAGCTGGAAGAAGAGATAGAGAAGTTACGCTGGGATTATCTGAGATTCAATAAGGGGTGGACACGTTAATCCTCGATTCCGGCAACTTGTTCTATCACCGAGAGGTTGACCATCTATTCCAAAGAGGTGTAGGATTTATCGTCCACAAGTCTCTCGTTAACGTTGTAAAGATTGGAAGTGTCTCGACAAGGGTTGTGTACCTTACACTCAGAATCACCAAACGGTATTTGCTGAAGGTCATACAAGTTTACGCAACAACCTCGGCACATCCCGATGAGGAGGTAGAGGAAATGAGAAGAAGAGGATAGTCCTACAAAACTGACTATACGGTGTTAATTAGAAACTTCAACGCAAAACTAGGCACAAGAGAGAACGGAGTGCTAAAAGTAAGGAAATTCGGAATAGGGAAACGAAACCCAAGGGGCCAGCAGCTGGCCGACTTTATGGAGAAAGAAGGACTCCATATGAACTCTTTCTTCCAAAAGCAGCCCCACGGAAAGTTGACCTGATCGATTCCCGACGGTTAGACAAAAAATGAGATTGATTTTATTATGACGACCAGACGACAACTGTTTAGTGATATCTCAGTGATTACAAGAGTGAAAACTGGTAGCTATTACCGAATGGTGAGAGGCACACTGAAGCTAAACGTGAAGTTGGAGAGGTCACATCTAATGAAGTCAACGCTCCGGCCTCTTCGTACTTTAATCCAAAGCCCCGAAAACTTTCAACTAGAGTTACAAAATCGTTTTCATTTCTTAGAAAACTCCAATGAAGTGGACGATATAAGAAACAAGCATGTAGAAACTGTCCATGCGGTTGGAGCTAAGTTCCCGAAAACCCGTCGCAGAAGAACACAAAAACTCTCCGATCACACTCTTAATCTCAAAGCTGTTAGACGGGAGACGAAGCTGCAGTCTTCAGCAGATTTGACAGCTTATAGGCCACTGACAGACAGATCTCCAAATGCATGCGAAGGGACTTACGCAACTTCAATACAGCTCGTATTGAAGAAGAGATTGATCGGAACCAGGGCTCCAAAGTCTTTGCAAGAGATCTGTCTGCCAGAAAGAGCCAACTGTCGAAGCAGCGAGGGAACACTAAGCTCGAAGTTGGTGACGAGTGTTTTACATGGGACAAGTAGTCCGACTAGTTAACTCCAACTTCGACCGAGAGGTCAATCGACGGATTCAACTCGACTGGGCAGCGTTCGGGAGATTACGACACATGTTCTCGTCAGGCGTACCTCAAAACTGTATTGTACAACCAGTGCGTGCTGCCAGTGATGACCTATGCATCTGAGACGTGGTCTTCCACTGCTATGGACGTATAAGGTAAATTCTACTAATTGTGTGCGTAATTTCGATAGTTTTTAATTGATTTATTTATAACATAACATAAACACTCACGCCTGTCACCCAGAGGGGTAGGCAGAGACTACAGACTTTCATTTGGCACGATCCCGACACACCTCTCTCGCCTCCTTCACATACATACACCTACGCATACATGCTCCTCGGTTAAGGGTACTCCTAATTTGGCCCGTTTTCAATAAATCGCCAATTTGTTCGATAAATTTTCGCCTAGGAGGTACCTTTTCCACTCTGCCATTCACTTCTGCAACATAAATTTTCTTTGGCACTCTTTCCTCATTCATTCTTTCCACATAACTAAACCACCGAAGCATTCCTTTCTTATATATATATATATATATATATATATATATATATATATATATATATATATATATAACAACATAGTTTGAATAAAATTATTTTATCGTGTTTAATTTTACTTATTTTTAATTCGCGATCATCACGGGAGACTGAGACGATTTTTTTTTATTATATTCGGTCCAATCTATGCCGACATAGTTGACAGCTTATTACACAATTTCTTACCCTGTCGTTCAGATTCAGCCCTAACATACTCTTTTTTTCTCTTTTTTTTATTTATTTAGTTCAAAAATATTTGTTTTATTTTTTTAGTACCGACAATTTATTTCAAATTAGTAGTAGGTATTTGTTGCTAGATCAATTTCATAACATTATGTTAGTGACATAGAAAAAATTGTAAAATATCAGTGCCATAGGCTTCTATTCCGTTCACCTGTTACGTTACTTAGTATATATCCGGTAAAGATAAACTAGGTATTTATATATACGGAAAATATATATAAATATAAATATATATATATATATATATATATATATATATATATATATATATATATATATATATATATATATATATATATATATATATAATCATTTAATATTGTGTACATAATCAATATATTTTTATAAATATTATTTTAATAATATTTATAAAAAGTTTATTTCATATTGCATGTTGCACCTATCCGTCAAAATATAAAATTATAATGTCCTTTATGTTCGGTTTGTCAGGCAGAAATAGATTAAAGCGATATGACTACCGTTTGTAGTCATAAGTTTTCTGTTATTGTAATAACTTTGTTTAAATGCAATAAAGAATTATCTATCTATCTATATATATATATATATATATATATATATATATATATATATATATATATATATATATATATATATATATATATATATATTCACCTAATAAATATATACTAGGTGATTTTTTATATGTACTGGGTGATTTTTTACAATCTCGAAATAAAAAGAGTGTAACAGGTGAACGGAGTTGAAGCCAATGGCACTGATATTTTGTAATTTTTTTACAAATATTTCATTGTTATTGACAAAAAATTACCTTTTTAGCGATATCGCAGTAATTGTTCAAAATTTCCATCGATTCTTTCTAAACTAGCACGTCGTTGTAAATTGTTTGTTATCTTTCACTAACTCTTTGTGATCCTTCTGTGTACACTAATCGTTTTAGTTTGGCCCACAAATAAAAGCCACCCCATTTTGCACGTTGTAAGTTTCAACACGGATACGTATCGACTCGTCGCACCGTCTAAGTTTTCACCAGACAACACATAAAATCTCACCATTGCTAGGTAGCTATGTATTTGACATTAGAGTGTTTGCTACATGTTTACGATAACTATCAGGGGGATGCCTATACAACATTTTATTTTATACATATTTAGTACATCGACGGTGACCTGATATCCATCCGGATGGGTGATCAGCAGAAGGTCCAACAGGTAAGGTACATGATCTTCCTCATCTGGGATCCACGTAGGCGAGGTAACCAGTTGTGTCAGAACATAGACCAAAGCAAAGTCATAAACAAATCTACCAACATGATTCGTTAAACTAGAACCAAGCTATTCATCTTGGTGGGCGTCAAAATCACCAAGTATCACGATCTCTGCGGATGGTACCCATTGTAGCACGAAGCCTGCAGCCATTTGGGTGTAGTCAATGAGTCGGTCTGCTATGGCTACCGCCATGCGACCTATAGAGTCACCCGTAGACGCGGGGATAGTCGTCGCTGTCTACGCGCAGCCATAAGATGAACAGTTTCGTATTGTTGCGCGCTATAATTAGCGCCTGGTATGTGGCGGTTGATTATTAGCGCCATCTGCTATCAAGCAGCAGAAATAGGAGCGTCAATATCTTTCTAGAACTCTCCCACTAGCGCCATCTAGTATCGAATGGAAGAACTAAGCTTTCTAGAAAGCTCCACATTCGAACTTTCTGCACCTGGTCGGTCGGGGCTGGTATTTGCTGAAATAATCTGGATGTTTCGGTGGAAAAATCCTATATAAAGCCGTTGAAAGCCGCAATCGGGGCAGTATTGAATTGGCGACACAAGAGAAGACTTCGGAGCGAAATGAAATGAACTAAAGTATTAAGTGTGATTAATTACCGGTGTGTTTTAAGTTTTAATAGGTGTTCAGTAATTAAAGTGTCAATTTTGGTAATTAAATCGGCAGTTTTTTACTGTCGCGAACCCTAAGCTCGTAACAGTATCTTCAAGGCTACCGAGGCGTGGAAAACAGATGTCCTCTCTGACGTACACGCAAACTCCAGCCCGGTTGCAAATGAGAGTCCTAACTTGTACCCCTGGTAGGAGAGATACAAAGTATCAGCCTGAGAGGACACCCGTGTCTCGGTTAGAAAGAGCAAGGATGGCTTCGCTGTTTCCAAATGGGAGTGGACGGCGTTAAGGTTTAAATGAAGTCCCCTGATGCTGTATAAATTCACGAATAACGTGGCAAGGGGCGCCGTTGACTTATATGTCACGAGCAGGTTTGGTCTCAAGTAGAAATTCACCCCCCCCTCGCAGAATACGCGGGGCAACCTGAGCACCCACGTTTTGGAAGAATAGGGTAGAGTGGGCGTCAATACCCTCATCACAACACTACTCTTTTTATTTAACTCCCCTCTCATAGGGGGTGGGGAATTGAGGCTCCGGCCACCTGCAATCACTAGAAAAAAATGCAGAAGCAGAGCGCTTACTTCACGCTGGTCTTCTGTGAAGTCGTATCGGTACCATCCCGGTTCGAGCAGGACCATATGTGCAACAGCAAAAGCTGCCGCGTGGCTCTACCAGTATTTAAACAATTAATATGACGTAACGCGTTACTACTCACAGCCGACTGAAATGAAGGTGCGGGTGGCGGGCGGCGGGCGGCCCTGCGAAAGGATATAGTTAAAGTAAGCTGCGTATGATTTTGATTTCGATAGTTTTTAATTGATTTATGTATTTGGTTCAAAATTTTTGTTTTTATATTTTTAGTATAAAATGTTTTCAAATAAGTAGTATATATTGATGGGCTGAGATGGAGAAAAGCAGAAAAAACTGGTAAGAATGATAGAAGATATCAGATAACTTCCAGGCAAATATTAAAATGTTCTGGAAACTCATAACAACTGCCAGGGAAAATTCGAAACGGCCTTGATTGAATGCTATACGAGACAAGAATTGCTGTATTCTGAATGATAAAGTTTTGAGTTTTAAGGGATGGAAGGAATATTTTGAAAGCGAGTTTGTAAGTGTGGAGATGTGTGATTTAAATGAAATGAAAAACTCCGAAAGAAGATGAAAGAGAATATAGAGAGATAGGTATAGATGAAATAACGAAAGCAATGAAAAGCATGTTAGCGGGTAAGGCAGCCGGATACGATAGAGTTTCACAAGAAATGCTCAGAGCTGGAGAGGAAGTGGTGGCAGGCCTGCTGTACATCTTATTAAATTTATGCTAAGAACTAAAGCGGGTACCAGAAGACTGGTGAAAAGCCGTGATAGTCCCAATATATAAAGGAAAAGGGTCGCAGCAGGACTAAGATAAAGTGTTATACTTACACATATGATGTTTAGGGCTCTTTGTATGATTAACGATAAAGTACTTTGGCAAAAACCCCTCGAAATGATCACAAGGTCATCCGCATAACCTAGTGTGGCAATGCAAAGGTTTGCCATCTTAAACAAAAGTATTAAACCGCAAGAGCCCCAAGAACGGGTGACAAAATACTTTCTCGTGGGCAGCCTCTTGTAGTTGCAACCTCAATCGAAGTTTGCAACAGCGCTATTTTTGCCTTTCTGTTTGAGATCATCGACTTCACCCACCTGATGGTTGTGGGGTCAACATTTTTAGACGTCTGGCCCTCAATCAGCAGTGATGTGGGACTACTGTCGAAGGTGCCCTTAATATCTAGAAAGGCACAAAGTCCAATTTCTTTATCCTCCAGTGCTTTTTCAACCCTGTCAATTACACTGATCAGGGCTGTTTCCGTAGATTTGCCTCTGCGGTAAGCATACTGGTTGCATTGTATGGGCCTCGAAGCTACAGCTACATCCCTTATATATCTATCTATAATCTATAACATTTACCAACTTCTTAGGAAGAAAGGAAGATAGGTTTATAGTTCAAAAGGACTTTGGTAAAGCGTAGTCCTTTTTACTAGCCTTAGGTATAAATATTTTTAATCTATTATTAACAGTCAGCTAATCTGGTACCTTGAGGATCATCAGCCGATTAGTGACCGCCAGTACGGTTTCCGTCGCGGTCGCTCGGCTGGTGATCTTCTAGGTTACCTAACTCATATATAGGCATAGGCAGTAGAGTCCAAGGGGGAGACGTTGGCCGTTAGTTTGGACATAGCGAAGGCATTCGATCGGGTTTGGCACAAAGCGCTTCTTACGAAGCTTCCTTCCTATGGACTTCCCGAGAAATTATGCGACTGAATCACTAGTTTTCGTGCCGATCGGAGCATCAAGGTCGTAGAAGACGTTGCATGCCCCGATTGCAAACCCATTAACGCTGGAGTTCCACAAGGCTGCGTGCTATTACCAACGCTGTTTCTTCTGCATATCAATGACAAATTGCAAATCGGTAGCATTATTTGCTATGCAGACGACAGCATTGGTGATGCTTTATAAGCCGGCCGACCTGCTTTATAGTACCGGGACAAACTTGTGTCTGAAGTCGAAACTTTGTTGAATAAAATCTCGGGCTGGGGGTGACTAAATCTAGTCCAGTTTAATCCCCAGAAGACACAAGTTTGCACGTTTACCCCTAAAAAGAACCCCTTCGTCGTATTTCCTCAGTTTCCTGGCACTCCCCTTGTTGCCTCAGTTAGTATCGGAATCCTCTGCTTCGACATATCGAGTGACGTGCAGTATCGTGGTCACTTAGAAGAGAAAGCCAAATTGACCTCTAAAAAGCTTGGCGATGACGTTGGCTGCTGAGCAGCAGAGCGGGACAGTATTTCATGCCGGCTCACCGCCTGCAACTTTACAAGGCACAGGTTCGGCCGCACATGGAATACTGTTCCCATCTCTGGGCCGGGGCTCCCCAGTGCCAGCTCCTTCCATTTGATCGCATCCAGCACAGAGCAGTTTGAATCGTCGGCAACCGAGCTCTTTCCGATCGGCTTGACTTACTGGCACTGCGAAGAGATGTTGCATCTCTTTGCGTATTTTATCGCATCTACCACGGGGAGTGCTCTGAGGAATTGTTCGGACTAATTCCAGCCGCACAGTTTCACCATCGCACATCGCGACAAAACTCGCGATACCATCCATACCATCTGGATTTTTTGTGGTTGTAGAAGTTTCCTTCCTCGCACAACTTCTTTGTGGAATCAACTACCACCGGAGATTTTTCCGGACCGATACGACTTAGGGACCTTCAACAAAAGAGCTTATTTCTTTTTATAAGGCCGGCAACGCATCTGCAATCCCCCTGGTTTTGCAGCTGTTCATGGGCGGCGGTAATCACTTACCATCAGGCGGGCCGTATGCTCGTTTGCCCCCGTTTGTTTGTTTGTTCATACGATCTGGAATATGTCCTCATGCAAATTAAAAAGAAAAGAAGTTACCATCAGGCATTTTAAGAAGCCTGATCAAATTAGGTTAAGTTTTCGATAACATTTTGTGTAGTCTTGCACTGCGAAGCAAAGACTCAACTTCCTCGCATAGGTGCACGATGCTCTCTTTGTTTTCCTATCTTTTTTATTATATTCTGTTAGGTGCACTATAGATATACCAATTTTTGGTACTTTTAGCCCTATTAAATAGTTTCTTGGTCTTTACCCCAAGATCTTTTAACTTAGTATTCCACCAAGAAACTTTTTGTGTTGAGATATTGGTTTTGACGGGACAGCCGTCCTCGAAGACTTCACGAATACCTATGGCTACTCTCTCCGTCGCTAACTCCAGACCTTCAAAGTTCAGGTTTTGATGCTTTTAGGAAACGTTTCCAAATTCCTCCTTAGGCTCTCTCCTCAGAGATATCTGAGGTCGCTTTTGGACCCCTCATAGCTACGGTTTCATAGGTTGGTGATGCTCTAATCACGAACTTAATGTGCTTGTGATCAGACATCGAGTTTTTACTACTAACATGCCAGTAGTTTATCTACCTAGGTGTTATTGGTAGCTTATGTTATGTCTATTTTTTGCCTAGAAAGCGTTACAAAGGTTGGTGTACACCTTAAGTTTAAGCTTACCAGGTGATAGGAGATGAGAAAATCATAAAATAACTCACCTCTCTCGTTGATGTTAGTGCTTTCCCAGGCTGCGTGGAGAGCATTAGCATCACAGCCCACCACAAGTTCGGCGTTGTGTTTTCGGGCGAACTCCGCCACTCGCTCTAACTCGGTGGTAGGATTTGAATTCTCTCTGGGAAGATAGGCTGAGCAAATGATTACTATGGCCCCTGCATTCCTTAAGATTTATTAAGGCTGAAACCAGGTAATCGTTACATTATCCTGCAACAGCTAAATGTTCAATATTTAATTGTAAATTATACAAGCTCTGAGTCTACTGCCTTTATTATTGACTAGAATCTTATCGGCAGCCGACAATCCCAGAATTTAACCATTGGCCACCCAAGGCTCTTGTATGAGAGCGAGGTCAATGTTTGTTGTCCTCTGCAAAGCAAACCTCCGCCACGGCAGAAGCTACTACTGAATGGTAAAGATTTGCCTGAAGGACCCTCGTCTTACCCTTGGGTTTAGCCATTTATGGGTATGAAGGGGCAGGGGCCTTTTCCGCCTGTTGACGACGAAGATGTCTTTTACCAACGCTCTTGACCCCCGCCTTACCTTTAGCTTTTCCGCTCCTACCTTCCCCTCACCCCTGGGCGACACCAGTGGAGGCCATTGGACCGATGTTAGATCAGCGCCTTGGATCTTGGGTCGGGGTGAAACTAGAAGATCACTCTCAGTGATGACGTTCCAGTCCATTCCCGAGGGGTAGTGGCCTGAGGGGATTGGAGTTCAGGTGGTTAAGGCTCCATTGTTGCGTCAGAACCTCCCCAAACTTTAAAAGTTATCATTTTAAAGCCAAGGACGACTCTCCCGCCTGCCTTCTGAAGAACCTCCGCCGATGGGTCGTCCAGTCCAGGTCGTCGTAAAAGATTACTAGGAACACCTTCTTATCTCTAAAGTTGACGATTCTCCAGAGCTCGATATGGAGCCCTTCATTTTGTTCTCTCAACAGCACAGCCGCCACCTCTGGAGAGTCAACTTCGCTGCGTGGCAGATAGTATGCAATTTAATGTATGCCCAGCTGAGGCTTAGGCAGTTCGCCCTCAGGTATTATCGAGAGCTCGCCTCCGGACAGAGTTTCAGTTTTCCGATTTCACCCACAATCCAGTCCTGGCTTGCCTTAGTCAGGCACCTTACCAGATTCCAACCTGGCTTGTGAGTGAAACCCGAAAATTTTGGTCCTGTGTCCCACAGGCCGTCTTAACAATGGACTGCGTTTGTGCCCAGTGGACCAGCCGCATCTGCTCCATGCTCATAGGAGTCGAATTGCGAATTAGTACAATCGCAGAGCTAGCTACGGCACTGAAGCTGAGCTTCTTCTCCCCCGTTCAGCTTCACAGACTACTTGGGCTGCTCTTTGGAGGACTCTTCCTCAGACTGACTGCATTTTTTTTCCTCCGGCACAGAGAGAGGTTTGGGCAGAGAAATTTCGTCTTAGTTGCCATCAGCCTTCAGTACCTCTTCCTTGCTGCCCCACTATAAGGCCTAACGAACTTTTTCTTTTCCCCTCCCTGATACGTTTTCGTTTGTGGTCCTTCTGCAAACATGCCCTCCACTTCACGGCCCATCACAGGTTGGGGCCGAAGTGTTTCAGGGTATTGGTGAGGTTAAAAGAGCCTCTTTCAAACCTAGAGATAGTTCCATTAAAGGAGATTTTTTCTTGTTGTTTGCAAAATGTCAATTTTCGTCCATTCTGGTCCCACGATTAGCAAGAGAAATATTCGGTCACTCCCGGCAGAACCCGCAAGGCGAGGAAAGCGCTAAAATACTTCCCGAATCGCCCTGGTCTCCGTTTGCGACTGGACTCCCCCCAGCCACGCAGGCATGGTACTCTTGACACTTTCGATTGGATTAGGATAGGAAAATGGGGTGGGATAAAAGAAAAAAAAGAGGATCGTCTGTGTGTTTCTGTTCTGTATATTTCCTATTGAACCAGACCAAATAACAGGGGTAACCACATGTAGGAAGAACTCCTCAGACTTGTGCCGTGGGGATCGACATGACCTGCGCTTTCCCCCAGATCCATTCGCCAAACTGCTCGCCGGACAGGAGAGAAGAATAGGTGTTAATCCAGAGATAATGTCAAAATGTTAAGAGTAGATTTACCCCCGCCCCAGCGAAAGATACTCCATCACCTCATTTTTTTCCGTAGATGTCATAAAAGTCTATGGAACATGCCAAAAATGTCATATGGTATCCGATAAATGACGACATAACTATCTATCTGCTTAACGCCACATGTAAGATTTCAAAATTTGTGGGCAGTTAGCAGCGCCCCACGCGACGTCTGATACTGCAATCGCAATTCCGAGGCAAATAAGAGAAATCCTCTCTGAAACGGAAGAGGTGCATGTCCAGCTGTGGTATTTTAAGAATAGTTGTAGATGATGACTATTTTTTCATAACAAAGCCATCTTGCCTTGTTGTAACTAAAATGTCGTTGTTGGAAATGTCAATAAGGGAGTGCCAGCGTTTAATTCATTTTTTTTTTGTAAGGCCGCCCACAATTAGTTTCGAATTTCATAACAGTAAGGACATTATTATTACTTCAATAATAGGTCACGCACTTAACAAATAATAATTGTAGTTTGTTTACCTCTCCCTCTTTATTTGTTATTGTCGGCAATACCAGTACACGGAAAAGTTTCTATAAACTTATTGATTGCGCGGAAAACCATTCGTATTTTTATTTATTCGAGGGTATGCTCGCCAAGCGTTTTGTCCTTTCCGTAACCTATCGTCCTCCCGACACACCGGGGTGGTGGGGTGAGAGGGGAAAGAAGAAAGTTCTAGAATGTCACGTGACTCTCGCAACCGATGAAAAGCGCGCCCCACCGAAACGTATTGAGAAAAGAACCGAAGAAATATAAGTGCGCGCACGGCCCTCGTGCGCTGCGCGCACCGCTCTCTTCCAACGCACCACCGACCAGGACCGCATCCCTGGGGCCCCAGGAGATCCTCCAGGAGATAGACAAGTCTAAGCCGCATCGAAGTAACACCCCGGTAAGTGCGCTTCCTTATTACGACCCCTGCTTGAGTATTTGTGTTTTATTAGTTCATCTGCCCCAATTTCATTTCTCCTAATGTGATCAAGCAGGATTCCTTCAATAAACCTTGGCAATAGGTTTTTTTGGAAGAGCGAGTGCATTGTCAAGGAACCGCGTGCTATAGCCGCCATTTTGTTGAAGCAGAAGAAGCCAACCGCGTATACAGTCCATCTAGTATAACATCTCGCGTAGTAGGGTCAAGGCTCGACCTGGGAATTGTGACTCGGTAACTTTAGGCCCGCCGCCGAACCACTTATGACTATACCGTCATTTAATGTTTAATTAATAAACAAAATAATATGTAATTATGAATATATAATAAAGTATTTTTTTATCTGGATAGGTCAAACATTCACTATCACTTCTTTAACTTTATTACTTTATATTCATTTTGTACTATAAAATCTTTACTATCTTTATACTTTTGATTTGGTGTCTGTGAATGTAGTGGATATTTTACAGAATTTCAAACTATAGTGAACTCATATAAAGAGTTCATTTCTATCAGAATCCACATTCTTCTAAACTTTATAATCGTAATCAAGAGGAATTCAATAATTAGAATGGGAAGTTCTCTGTAATGAGTTTGGTGTAGTTAATTTGGTAATACTCTCGAAACAGTGCTAGGAATTAATTACCTTGAATAATAAATCAATTACAGATTTGAGTATTATATTGGTATTGGCATTTTGTAAAGATAATTATATACTTCAAAATACATACAGGCTGGGCTAAATGCTATAGTTTAATAATATTCTACATTTTGGTACTGTAAGAAACAAAGTTAATAAGAAAAAAAAGATAACTATAAATTTGTATTTTCCGCTACTAATTAATACCTTTTATTACCGTGTAGTGGCGGTTAAGAATATCCACTACCCCATATCTTCCCGTGGGTGTCGTAAGAGGCGACAGAGGGAGACAGGCAGGAGATGGGCAGCAGCATCTTCCTGATAACAGCAACTGTACGACAAAAAAAAAAAACTGCGGTTGCCAACCCGCTCGCCAAGCGTGGCAACTATGGCAATATACCCCCCATGAACAATTACACAAATAGACGGCCCCCAGTCCCCGGCGGCCCCGCTATTCCTGGCTACGGTGGCGACCATGGTAACGGCGGGGCAGGGGGTGCTAAGAATCTCCGGTGGAGGTTCGGTTGCCACCTACGACGACTCGACCTGGCAACATTTAACGCACGCACACTGAGGACTGACGAGAAGATCCTGGAGCTGGAAGAAGAGATAGACAAGTTGCGCTGGAGTATTATAGGATTATCCGAGGTCCGAAGAGAGGGGGAGGACACGGTGATTCTCGAATCCGGCAACTTGTTCTATCACCGGGAGGGCGACCATCTGTCCCAAGGAGGTGTCGGATTTATCGTCCACAAGACTCTCGTCAACAACGTTGTACAGATTGAGAGTGTGTCGACGAGGGTCGCGTACCTGATACTCAGAATCACCAAACGGTATTCGCTGAAGGTCATACAGGTTTACACACCAACGTCGGCACATTCCGATGAGGAGGTGGAGGAAATGTATGAGGATATTTCCAAAGCCATACATTCCTCCAAAACCCACTACACGGTGTTGATGGGAGACTTCAACGCAAAACTAGGCACAAGAGAAAGCGGTGAGCTGAAGTTAGGGAAATTTGGAGTAGGGCAACGGAACCGAAGGGGCCAGCAGCTGGCCGACTTTATGGAGAAAGAGGGACTCTTTATGATGAACTCTTTCTTCCAGAAGCGGCCCCACAGGAAGTGGACCTGGTCGAGCCCCGACGGTTCGACAAAAAATGAGATTGACTTCATTATGACGACCAGACGCCAACTGTTCAGTGATGTCTCAGTGATCGCAAGGGTGAAAACTGGCAGCGATCACCGAATGGTTAGAGGCACACTGAACCTAAACGTTAAGTTGGAGAGGTCTCGTCTAATGAAGTCAACGCTCCGTGCCCCTCGTGCTCTAATCCAAAATCCCGAAAACTTTCAGCTCGAGTTACACAACCGCTTTCAGTGCCTACAAGATTGCAATGCAGTGGACGATATGAATGACAAGCTCGTGGAAACTGTCCATGCGGTCGGAGCTAAGTTCTGCAAGACCCGCCGCAGAAGAACACAAAAACTCTCCGATCACACTCTTAATCTCATGGCTGTTAGACGGGAGATGAGGCTGCAATCGTCAACAGATTTGACAGCATACAGGCAACTGAACAGACAGATCTCCAAATGCATGCGGCGAGACTTACGCAACTTTAATACTGCTCGTATTAAAGAAGCGATCGAGCGGAACCAGGGGCTCCAAAGTCTTTGCCAGAGATCTGTCTGCCAGAAAGAGCCAACTGTCAAGGCTGAAGACTGAGTGTGGCAGCATCGTTTCCGGGACACCTGAGATTTTGAGTGAGATTGAGAGGTTCTATGGGCAGCTGTACACATCATCGTTGGAGCCACACGCAAGTGTAGTAACGATCCAAGAGCAAGTCTTATCCGACACTATTCCGATGATATCCCGGACGTCAGTCTAAGCGAGATTAGAATGGCTCTCCAGCACCTTAAAAACGGCAGGGCCCCAGGCGAGGATGGAATTACAGCGGAGCTTCTGAAAGCGGGTGGAACACCGGTACTTGAAGTCCTTCAGAAGCTCTTCAATTCCGTCCTCCATGGTGGCACTACTCCAGAGGCGTGGAGCAGAAGTGCGGTGGTCTTGTTCTTTAAGAAAGGCGACAACGCTTTCTTGAAGAACTACAGACCGATTTCCCTTCTGAGCCGCGTCTACGTGCTGTTTTCGAGAGTCATTACGAATCGTCTCGCACGCAGACTCGACGACTTCCAGCCTCCCGAACAAGCCGGTTTCCGAAAAGGCTTCAGTACCATAGACCACATACATACCCTGCGGCAGATTGTACAGAAGACTGAAGAGTACAATTTGCCACTTTGCCTGGCGTATGTGGACTATGAGAAAGCCTTTGATTCCGTCGAAATTTGGGCGGTGCTGCAGTCCCTTCAGCGGTGCCAAGTTGACTGTCGGTATATCGAAGTGCTGAAGTGTTTGTACAGTAGGGCTACGATGGCTATCCGAGTACAGAACCAGAGCTCGAAACCTATCCAACTGCAGAGAGGTGTAAGACAGGGTGACGTTATATCCCCGAAACTCTTCACCGCTGCTTTGGAAGACGTTTTCAAGCTACTGGACTGGAAAGGATACGGTATTAACATCAATGGCGAGTACATCACTCACCTTCGATTTGCCGACGATATAGTCCTTATGGCAGAATCGCTGGAGGACTTAAGCACTATGCTCAATGACCTCAATAGTGCCTCCCAACGGATAGGTCTTAAGATGAACATGGACAAAACAAAGATTATGTTTAATGTCCATGTCACACCTATGCCGGTAGTTGTTGGGAGCACTATGCTCGAAGTTGTTGACGAGTACGTTTACCTGGGACAAATATTCCGACTAGGTAAGTCCAACTTCGACCGAGAGGTCAATCGACGGATTCAACTCGGCTGGGCAGCGTTCGGGAAATTACGACATATCTTCTCGTCAGGTATACCTCAATCTCTGAAAACTAAAGTGTATAACCAGTGCGTGTTGCCAGTGATGACTTACGGATCAGAGACGTGGTCCTTCACTGCTGGCCGTATGAGGACGCTCAAGGTCGCTCAGCGAGCTATGGAGAGGGCTATGCTCGGAGTTTCTCTGCGTGATAGACTCAGAAATGAGGATATCCGCAGTAAAACCAGATTGACCGACATAGCCCAACGGATTAGTAAGCTGAAGTGGCAATGGGCCGGCCATATAGCTCGAAGAACCAATAACCGATGGGGAAGAAAGGTTCTCGAGTGGCAGCCCCGTATCGGTAGGCGTAGTGTAGGGCGACCCTCCACTAGATGGAGTGATGACCTGGTAAGACATGCAGGAAGTCGATGGATGCTGGTGACACAGGACCGTGCTTTGTGGCATTAGTTGGGCGAGGCCTATGTTCAGCAGTGGACTTGTGAAGGGCTGTGATGATGATGATGATTTATCCCTCAATTTAAGAAACTTAGACCAACTCTTTTCTCTCTCGCCTATTTTAGATCACTAGAATAGTGTAAAAGTCCCTGTATACAAGTCAAAAAAAATCTATGTAACGGACAAAAGGGAGTTAATAATATTAATAAAAATCTTTTTTTTATAATAATATATTTCCGTCCCATTTCGATTTTACCTTTCCTTTCTAAAGTCCTTGAAAAACTTATTTGCCAACAGCTGACACTTTTCCTTAATAAGCACAATTTGTTGAATTCTTTACAATCCGGTTTCCGTCCCGGTCATAGTACGGCTACTGCCTTAATTAAAGTTACTGATGACATACGGTGGGGTATGGATAATAAACACCTCACAGTCATGACCTTGCTAGATTTCAGCAATGCGTTCAATACTGTTGATTTCGATATACTGTTGAGTCAGTTGTATTCCCTTAACATATCTCCATCAGTAATTGACTGGTTTCAAAGTTACCTCTGTGGCCGTCGGCAGTGTATTCATGTTGATGAAACTCACTCATCTTGGTGTGATATTACTGCAGGCGTGCCGCAGGATGGCGTGTTGTCACCTTTACTCTTTTCCATTTTCATTAATTCAATTACTCATAAAATTTCTTCTCTCTACCACATGTATGCGGATGATGTCCAGATTTACACCCAGTCAACTCTTGAGAATTTGCCAAATGCAATCGCTACATTAAACAATGACTTAAATATGATTCATGAGTGGAGTCAATCATATGGCCTAAATGTCAATCCTAAAAAGTCACAGGCTATCATTTTTGGTAGTCAGAGCTTTATCTCAAGAATTGACTGGTTTTCCATACCACCTGTTGTATTCGATGGGGTTGTGATCCCTTACTTTGACAATGTCAAAAATCTTGGTGTTTACCTTGATAGTTCCTTAAATTGGAAACGCCAACTGAATGAGGTAAGTAAGAAAACCTTTGTCGCTCTTAGTTCACTGCGTCGCCTTCGATCATTTCTTCCCATTCCTACAAAAATTATGCTCGCACAGTCTCTTCTCCTTCCGATTCTCGACTATGCCGACGCAAGCTATGTAGACATAACTAAAGACCAGCTAACTAAGCTTGAGAGACTTCAAAATACTAGTATTCGGTTCATATTTGGATTGCGCAAATTTGACCACATTTCCCAATTTCGCTCACGTCTCAAGTGGTTACCTATCCAATTTCGCCGGAACATGCATATTCTTTCTATTCTGTACTGTGTCTTATTTCACCCTTCTACTCCTCCTTATCTTAAGGAGAAATTTAGTTTTGTTGGGCTTCCAGGGGAACCTTTACGCTCTTCAAGAAAACTCATTCTAAGGGTACCAACTCACAATACATCTTTCTTTAATAAATCTTTTACTGTACAGTCTATTAAGCTCTGGAATGCCCTACCTTTGTATTTACGCGAAGCTCAGACTATTGTAGTCTTTAAGCGACTTCTTAAAGAGCATTACTTGTCTCAATCGTTCGAAAATCATAAGGATAAATTATGTGATTATGTAGTTTTGTATTTATTTGTTTATGTTATTGTTAGTGGTATATATTTGAGGATATACGTATGTATATATGTGTATGTGTGTATATTTATGTATGTATATATATGTATATGTATATATATGTATATATGTGTGTGTGTGTATGTTTATGTATATACCTATGTATATGTGTATCATATTTTTTAATATATTAGTTATTTACTTATATGTTATTTTATTGCATGTATTGATATTATATTAGGTATATTTATATTGCACCACCTACCTAGTACTAACTGTTTTATTCCTTTACACCTTTGGTTGCCTGGAAGAGATCGCTATGTAGCGATAAGGCCGCCAAATTGTACATGTAATCTGCTCTCTGTTACGTTCTTTGTAAATTTGTTTGTGGTGTGCAATAAAGTATATTCATTCATTCATTCATTCATTCATTCATTCATTCATTCATTCATTCATTCATTCATTCATATTAATAAAAATCGTTTATAACACTGACTGCGTGTTAGGCTCGTTAAAGATAGATTTACATCAAGTTAATCGATGTTATAAAATAAACAATACATTATGCCCATATATTCTTGTGAAATTTATCGACCAAATTGGCGATTTATTGAAAACGGGTACCGAATTAGGAGTACCCTTAACCGACGAGCATGTATGCGTAGGTGTATGGATGTGAAGGAGGCAAGAGAGGTGTGTCAGGATCGTGCCAAATGGAAGTCTGTAGTCTCTGCCTACCCCTCTGGGTGACAGGCGTGAGTGTTTATGTATGTTTTATGTATATTCTTGTGCGCTTATTGGTGTCGGGGTATAACTTTAAATAAAAAATATTTCTTAACTACAAAGATAATTTATAATAAAAGACAAATAATGAACTAATATTTTATTAACGTTCTTAAGCTAATGTTTTAATTATGTAAATTATAAACAATCTTAATAAAAGTAAATTAAAGCTTTCCCGTACAGTAACTCCTTTACAAAAAATATAGTTAAAAAAAACACAAAACAAAAACTCTTTCTGTTTTCTTTTTCTTTTATATCGATACTTATATTAACAACATTATATTCAGTATATTCTGCTTATTATAAACGCTTTGGATAATACGAATATAACGATAAAATTACAGAATGGAAAAGTAGGTACTTAGAACATAAATCTAAAATTATAGCTAAGCTTAATAATTATACGCCGTTTACTAAATATAACTGCATGATTCCTGCAAGTGCAGGAAGATATTCGTATAATATGAGTGCACATTTTTCACAGCATTTGCAACATACCGATCTGTGTTGATTTTATGACAAACATCAAAGCGGGCATGGACATACATTTTCAACATTAGTTATAGAATAATATAACCCCTACAATGGTAAATATTACATAGGTAACGCTGCCTCCGTGTTTGGCTTTAAACATTCTAAAGTGAATTCGAGTGTATTCGAATTCATCGTCGAAATAAATATGACGTAATGCCAGTAATGACTTGTAAATAATTTTAAATGAAGGAACCTACGTAAGTACCATTGAGCTATTATGTACTACGTACTAGAGGCGACACTGCATTCAGCTACTCTGTTCCACTCAACTGCGGTGCATACACCGCACTTTAATTAGTCACTCGATAGGCGCTTGTAGAGTTGTCACGTGATGTGTTGATTTAAAAAAAATCTCTTGATAAAAATATGCCGTCGTGTGTACTTAGATATTGTACAAATAATTCAAAAAATGTCAGTAAAAACCAAGGAATTACTATTCATCGGTTAATAAGATACTTAATCAATAAAAAAATATTATATATTAATAATAAAAGAAATTATTCCTAAGATGCCATCTCGTGTCATGGAATATAGATTATGAAATTAATTTGTTCAGATGCGACATTTCTGTGGGTACTTTAGTATAGGAGGAATATATTATTATACAGGTTTTTTGTAGAAACATATATAAGTTATCATAATTAGGCTTAATTTTTTATATTTAAATCTGCTCATTATTTTTTTATTTTATTTTTAGGTTTCCACATCAAAGTCAAAGTGGAATAAATTCGTTCATTTTTAACTCTCGCGTGCCCAGCATTTATGAACGACTCTTATTCTAGTGAAACAATACTAGTTTTTACGGAATTTATCGCGTATATTTAACTTTTTAAATACCCGACGTTTCGAACGCTTTACAGCACTCATGGTCACGGGCGGGACTGAGATGTTC